>BSDZ01000004.1:5540000-5555000 GCA_030268105.1 Volvox africanus | reverse complement strand
TCCCACTCATTATTTCGCCTGCAACCCTAGGTCCTTTTCCTGACACATCGAAATACGTATATGTAATAACCCAGCTAGTGATACTGAAATAATATTCTATGTATGTGTGTAGCAGGAGTTTTCCCAAGAGCATCTTGCATATTTTTGTAGATATATATAGATATAATATAGATAAGTATATAGATTATACTTTGGGTTTTAAAACAGCATCAAATAGCCCAACAATTATTAGGCTATTAATTGCCATTAGGTGAGTCAATCACACCATATATATATATATATATATATATATATATATATATGTGTGTGTGTGTGTGTGTGTGTGTGTGTGTGTATATTGGACACCACCCGCTCCTGGTCTCCCTGAAATTAGATCGGCCAGGATCAGGACCGTGATGGCGCTGCCATCCATGCCCTGATTGCTGTCTGATCCGTGCGTGCAAACGCGCCAAGCATGGTTTTTCATTCCGTCCGTTATAAGTATTATTATGTATGCGTGGTCGCGTAACCGCTACGGCTACGGTCCAAGATTCCTTACACTTAAACTAATAATGCAATCAAGCAAAAATTGTGATTATGTCGTTGATGAATATTTTGTTTTTGTCGCAAGCAAGCATGCTGCACCCGACACACCTAGCTACATATTCATATTACATGTTGTTGTATCTCTGTGTTAATATCCACCAAACTGTTTAGGCCCGATCGGAAGATGTCCAGTTTCCTGCTCATCCTGGATATTAGCCTTAGATACCCCAGGATACTACACATATCCGAGAGGCAACTCACACCTGCGTGCCCAAATACAGCGACATTCACCTCTATCCTCTCCTTGCCCTTCTTCCTATCTAGGCCCCGTACTGGTGGCCGTTACGTTTTACTCGTGCAACGCGCTGGGTAACCCCGATGTGGACGAGGGGCGCATTAATGGGCTTCCTGCGGTACTTTTGCTGGTGTGCGTTGTGCTGCCATACGTACTGCTGTTCTGGTGGCTCACTGTGTGCCGCTGGTACCTGATGGAGAAGGTGCAGGTAAGTGTGGAAATAGGTCCACCCGATCGTTAATAGATGGAGCTGGATTAACAATTCATATTCGAGGAGCTTTCCTGCGTCTGTCTTTCAACTCCCATGGCTACATATACATCTGCAATATATCATACATTTAATATATATAAACATTGGCGACACATTATATATTTAATTATTTATTATTTAAACTTGGTCAAGGTTTTGTTTTTTTTATTGGTCCTCGTACGTTCACAGCCACGCATATATTCATCCTTCGCAATAATGCGTCGCCTGACTGCTGCATCCCCACGTTCTACTGGGAATAATCCCGCTGCCAAATAAACGGTATGAAGCAGCAGGTCCCGGACTCGGCGCATGATGAAGATATGAACATTGAAGAAGATCTAGCTGCTATGGGCCCCCTCTGGCGGGGTCTCTTGGGGGGCCTCAACAATGCCAGGAGTGGTTTGGAGCAGGACCAACAGCAACGTAATAGCACTAATGATAACATTCATAAAGGCAACGGTAAGTGCATGCATGCGGTGTGTGGTGAGGTGTGTAATGGACAACAAATAACCAGGTGTATCTGCATATTGACCAACAGATGCTGCATAGAGTATATATACTACGTTAATACTGTATGCGGATAGATTTTTCCACGTGCGTACATCGGTACTGATTCGGATTAGACGTATATAATATGGGCTGGCTTGCATTATTTACCATGACATACGCCGCTGAGCTGCCAACCTGCGGCGCCACCTGGGTCACTGCCGGGGCTTGCATGCGAACAGATACGATACTCTTTTAACCAGCAGGTATAATTCTCTGTTTATCTATATATCCCTCTGTCTATCTACCTTATGGTGTCGTATGCATGTTAGGAACCATTGTAAGTCAAGCACATATATACACTCCTACACATGTTGCAATCCGAGGCAGGGTTGCATATTAATTTATAATATAATATATATATATATATATATATATATAACCATAAGACATTGGCAGCTACATACATACACTTCATTGCAGGCAAAAAGCAATTTATCACCAGCGGAATCGATATAGGTCAGCAGAACATCAGAACAGCAAGATGTACGATATATCATCACTCGCTTCCTTATTATGTGGCCACCCTCCATCATTACTTTCCTCCCTCCCTTCTTCCCTTTTTAGCTCCCGCCTTCCCTGGTTCCCTCCTAGCCATCTTACCTCCACACGTCGCTTTTTCCATTAAATCTATTCCTCCCGTCACCCGATCGATCTAGGTGACATGGCAGTCTGTAGGAATGGAAGCGTAGCTGCGTTGGGGAGTCCTGCTGTCCAAAAGGCCACCCTGGTCCCTGATGCCCCTGTCCAACAATCAACACCGTTTAGAGGACGCATCGAGCTCCCGCCGATTACACAGCCTCGAGGAAATAAGATGGCTTCAGCATTAGTGGTAGGCCCAGAAATTCTAGAAGATGGCATGCCGCCGAATTCGGAGACACAGAAGCAGCCACAGCAGGAAGTCCAGCAGCACGGCCCAGTGATGATTAAAATGCGGAAATCGGTCGAGAGGTCGTCCGAAGGAGGAGCTTCGTGTATGCAACCACTGCTCTCCCAAAGCTATGGCCAACCCGGTGAGGATCACCACAGCAGTGGGAACGGGGCCGAGTCATCAGCAGCGGTCAGCCTGCCGCCCTTGGTACCACGTACTTCAAATACGGCGCCAGCAGAATCTTACAAAGAGGGTTTTATGCCAGCAGCAGCAGCAGCGCTTCCACAACGAGGTATGAATGAACTGGCGAATTAGATCACCATATTTGTGTTTGTGTGTTTGTGTGTGCTAGCTAGGAGTTAGTTGGCGTGGTGGATGCATTCTTGTAGCTCTTACGTGTTATATATCGAGCTTGCTTAGTTCAACTACAAAGTTATGTGTAATAAATAAATAAAGAACCACACCGGTGAGCTGACACAAACAGGGAATGAACGTTCTGTACTACACATCCATAATAATCATCATGTTGTATGTCAGGGTGAGGGGTCCTAGATAGCGCCATTGCTGGTGGTAGTATTTATTCGGTATACGAGCGGATTCGCTATAAGGCCCATAGCAATCTGGACGGTCGGTTCAATCAAGGCTGCCCTTTGGTTGCACGCGCAAGAGGGCCGGCAGCTCGACATGACGACCGTGGAGAAATTATCATGATAAGTATGAAAAGAAAGAGTAACAAATCTGATTAAAACATTCCCTCTTCCCCTGACAGAGTTAGAATATTTATAACTTATATTACGTACTCAACCTGACGCGTTGTATATGTGTGAATTTTAAGTGTACGCTGCATGCTGTGCGTGTGATTGATAATGTTATTATTATTAGTTATTTCTTTCCTTCATTTTTTGGGGGCAACGAATTACTCATTTCTACCAGTGTTTTTTCGGTTTTCAGTCTAACGAAAAAACATATATTCCGTTACGGTGGTTACAAACTTACAATGGCGAAAAAGACCAGGGGGCCTTTTGCTTCCCCTCATAGCATGGAAAACATTAAATTCCATCTTGCCTCAGCTCTTATCTTAGGAGGTTCACTTTGTAACACGGGGTGCAATAGCGCATGATGCCGGGGTGCAAGTTCCTCCATTACAATCCTCCCCGCCCTGCAGCGAACATCCTCGGCCGCCCCTGCCACCCCTTAGGGCAGCTTGCGCCTTGCACCCGACGGATGGAGTTCTTTTGTTTTCCCGGCACTACCGTCCACTTTTCTTCATTTAGGGCGCCGGGTCGTAACCCTGACGCAGTGCCAGCCCGGATATCCACCATAGGGCAGACAGGATTCATGCGCATCCCGTCGTGTTTGCATCAACCTATGTATGTTAGTCGAGGTTGTACCAAGGGACCTTGTGTCAGATCCTAGCAATTCATACCACTGTAACATAGGGTCCATTAGCGTGTGATGCCGGAGTGCGAGGTTCCCCCTTACACACTTAATGGATGGCTCCCTCTCACTATTGCTCTGTATTTATCCACTTGTAATTTCTGCTCACCACGTCACCAGGTGTAAAACTGGACATTGTCTCTGTGTGTGTAAATGTGCTGAACTTCAATAAGTCCTGGGCATACATGCACATGCAGAGGGCCTTCAGGCTGGACATGGTGGAACTGCTTGCCATTGACTATGAACTTGCTTGGAGAATTGTTATATCTTTGGGAGAGCAACATCTTTGGGGGGCTTCATATCATCATTCGCATGCGTATATTCATACGTTTTCCAGGCAAAATGCCTCTTTTGTGTAGAATCCTGGGGTATCTACGGGAAATGTCCAGGATGGACCATTTCTCCAGGATGTGTCTGGGATGGGCCAGACCAGTGTGTCCAGGATGAACCGGCCATCTTGCGATTGGGCCTTTGCTTAGGCGGAGACAACAGAGATACAACATTTTGTGATATCTACCGGGCCTTTGGACCTGGTGCCCCAGCAGTGGGAGGTGGGGCCTTGAACCAGGGCTAATATCTTAAATTCCCCCAAATACAACTGCTACACTCTATTAAATCTGTTGTATCTCTGTTGTGTCAACCTACAAAGGCTCGATCTAGATACTCCAGGATACTACAAAATCCACCTGCAAATGTTACCCTATTGGAAGGTTTTCAAGTAATTGGTCATCTTGGACCATTATTTACCCACAATCCCAGAATCGTAATGTGTGTGGGCCCACACGTATAAATTTACTACACATCCCAGAATCGTATCATCCATCACAAGTAACCTATCCCAAGTATCTGGTTACTGCTTTTGAAGTCCAAAATATATTTTGGTTACGAATAAAGTAACTGGTTACTGAAGAAAGGCACTGATTTCTACGCGCCATCTTGCCTGCCTGCTTATTTGTGTGCGTGCACTTATGTTTTATTTGATCAATTATCGCAGACTCCACAACAGGACTAGGAACATCGTCAGCAGAAGATAATGGAGATAATGGAGATCGTGCAGATGGTGATGCCCTTTTAAATCCTCCCCCTGGAGCCATCTCATTCAACCACCAAGCCTTCGGGCAGCTTGGTAATAGTAGCCAAAGTTTACATTCAGCGGTAGTTGGTGGCGGCGGCAACAGGCTGCAATGGCGGTCTTTCTTTGCGGCGCTTGGAGTGTTAAGAGCTCCACAGTTTGCACGTCCGTCCAGCAGTTCAGTGGTTCAGATGGGAAGGGTGGTTCGGCCCACCATGATGGCGGAACAATTCCTCACATCATCAGCAACAGAAAGCATGCACATTAACGTGAACGGCGCCATGCAGGGGAAGATGGCTTCCCCATCTTTGGCGAGGAAGACCAATACGGCAACAATCCACGTCGCTGACAGTGGTAAGCCGAAAGACGACCCAGGGGAGCTCCAGGTTTCGGCGCACCTACGGCAGCTGCAACAGCAGTTGCAGTACCCGTTAACGTCACCCAGCAGCAGCCGTCGTCGTTCAGGGGTCCAGCTTGGTGGCCAAACATTGAGACCTGTTGTGGTAAGCAAGTACCGCGTGCAAAAATACATAAATTATATGTTTAGTATCAGCTGTCACTCATGCAATCCAATTAAAAATTTGGTTATTATTTTCACTTAACTAAATAAAATAAAACCTTTATGCATCCGTTGATCATCCATGTACACTTCCCCTACATTATTCTTCGCCTTTCCACGATTATCAGTAGAAGAATAAGTATTATCATGATTATTATGATTATGATTATGATTATGATTATTAGTAGTATTAGTATTAGTATTAGTATTAGTATTAGTATTAGTATTAGTATTAGTATTAGTATTAGTATTAGTATTAGTATTAGTATTAGTATTAGTATTAGTATTAGTATTAGTATTAGTATTAGTATTAGTATTAGTATTAGTATTAGTATTAGTATTAGTATTAGTATTAGTATTAGTATTAGTATTAGTATTAGTATTAGTATTAGTATTATTCGGTCGAGCTTCCCACAGATAGGTTAGACGGCGGTAAGATATGGTTTAATAAACTTGATCAAAGACTGAAAAAAGAAGAAGATGCAAGAAAAACTTACGAAGAAGAGCACAAGGAGCTGCTAAGTAACCTGGAGAAAAAAATCATCAATCAAAACAATAACAGTGAGATTGAATTATTAAAAGAACACCTCAGCTGATTAAAAAAGGAGTTAGCGGAAACCGACCGGAAGGTAAACGCCATGAAAGAGGAAACCGCCTTGCCTACCAATAATTATGGCGGTACGACTGCCCATAAAATCGGCGGCGCAGAATCTGCTCCTGTTTCAAAAGAAGAATATAAAGACGGAGATAGTTACATCCTGGCCGGAAGTTTTGTATCGGGAATATTAAGGGGCGGTATTTCTGCTTCAACCGGTGTTGGAACAACTGCGGAACCGCCGCCTATTTTTATTAGAGTAACGGGGCGGGGAGATTTGCCGAGGAATTTCAAGATAGATTTAACCAGGTGCCGGATAGTAGCGAGCGGTTACGGCCAGATGGCTAATGAGCGGCTAGTACCAAGAGCCGAAACGCTTTCCTGCATCGATAATAAAACCGGTAAAGTGATAGAGAGGCAAATAGCCGGAGTAGTGCATGGAACGGACAGTAAGAACGGAATAAAGGGGACGGTAGTATCGATGGCTGGCAAGCATTTAAAGAATGCAGCGCTGGGTGGAATGATCAGAGGTTTTGCGGGCAGCAGTAAAAGCGATAAGGGAATCATGTTTAATCCTGGTCTTGGCGCAATTTCAAAGGATAAGACCGGTAATATTTTTTGAATATTTAAAGCTTTTTTCGCGACCCAAATCAATATTTAATGGTGGTAGGAAACAGCGATGAAATTATCGCCACTTGCCACCTTACTATATTATGCCATCACTCACTTTTGTTAAGCTTAACCGCCATTTCGTCTAAATGCCTTTGTCCCTTTCCTAAGTAAAAAATTGCATTTTTTATAATTTTTTTCAAAACGTAAGCCTGAAATAGGTGATATTTTTGAAGGCACAGTAGTAAAAATCTTAGAAGCAGGAGCTTTTGTTAATTATTCCGGCAATAGAGATGGATTTGTTCATATTAGCGAAATTTCGCATGACAGGGCGGATTCAGTTACAGGTTCTCTTAAAGAAGGACAAATAGTTTAAGTAAAGCTTAGGGTTTTGATCGTGGTAAAGCAAAATTATTATTATTATTATTATTATTATTATTGTTATTATTATTATTATTATTATTGTTATTATTATTATTGTTGTTGTTGTTGTTGTTGTTGTTATTGTTATTGTTATTATTATTATTATTATTATTATTATTATTATTATTATTATTATTATTATTATTATTATTATTATTATTATTATTATTATTATTATTATTATTATTATTATTATTATTATTATTATTATTGTTGTTGTTGTTGTTGTTGTTGTTGTTATTGTTATTATTATCATTATTATTATTATTAGTGGTGGCAGTATTCACCCTTCCTTCATATCGTGTATGTCGATCTATGTACGCCTTATGTGCATGCACCTATCTGACAAATAAATGCAGCCAATCGTATTCATCAGATATGACGAATATTTATTCAGCAAATACAGTCATCAAATATAGTCATCATAGTCATAGTCATGGTCATAGTCACATTCATGCATCTATCCCCTCATCTTGTAACGACGGAACGTCACATACATACAGAAGGACAATAATGAAGGAGCCGAGGATGCTAGCAGCAGCAATCACAGCAACCGTCCAAACACAAAAAGAATCGACATCAATAACGGGGACCGCTCTCTATCCAGGCCCGTCGTTGAAAGCCACCGAGTTGCTTGGGAGCGGCCTCCAGCAAGCACTGATGAAGCGCCCAGCGGTCATCCTGAACCGGGGGCCACAGCATGGCAAGGAGGGTCCTCACGTAGAGATAGCCGGTGGTCCTCCCAGATTAGTATCACTATGCCAACTCCAGCGGGCATACTCAAAAGGCTTAAGGCTGCTGGAATTAAATACCGAAAACAAAAAAGTAACATGCAGCAGCAACGAGCAAGCATCGCTAAAGAAATTGATGATCAGGACAGCAGCAGCAACAGCAGGGGGCATGGAGCGGTGGCGACTCTGGGTGAGCACCAGCGGGAAGGGCTGGCTGCTGGAGAGGCCACAGACGACGACGACGACAGCAGTAGCCTTGATAATGATGATGATGGACGCCAAAATCAAACAACGGACGAGCAACAGTCTTCCTATCGCTCATCAGGAGCAGCAACAGCAGCAGCAGGCAGGACGAGGTCAGCCTGCAGAGGAAAGCCCGAACGCCGCGTGTTGCCGGCGGTCGCCATTCCAAATCATCATAAGGTAGTTCCTATCCAGCAGCAGCAGCACCCCTCCCTGCAGCAGATCATTACCAACGACGGGTGTAATAACAGCAACAGCAGCAGGATTAGTGGTGACGGTGACAACGCGGGGGTGAGGACCATGCCTTATAACTTGCTTGCCGGCGGCGGGCCTCTGGAAACGAGTTTAAAACCGTCGTCGTCCCTCTTTGCGCAATTCACCACCCGGAACTATCAACATCAGCGACATAATAACCTCAAACCTGCTGCTGTCAGTTGTAATCGCATCTCAAATTTCGCTGATCCAGATGCTGCTGCTTATAATGAAGGCGTAAGGCTAAGCAGCAGCTGTGTCGTAAAGCAACAGAATAATATCGTTGTTGTTAATAACGGCGGCGGGAGATATGTGAGACGTAGTGTGTATCGCAGCTCTACGGGGATCAAGGGTGGGGCGGCAGCACGCACCCCTGCGCACGCCACTGCACCTTCACGCATAAGCTCTCTTATCGTTGGACGACCTCGGGAATCTCCATTTAGCGCCGAACCTGCGCCGACAGCAGCATGGTCAGAGAACACGCGCTGCCGGCGGAGTCGAATACTTACCATGAGGGGTAGGGAGTCCCTCTTGGATGAGGAGCCGCCACCCGATGTGGACAAGAGGTTGCTGTCACCGTACCCTGGTAAGGGGAGCAGCCTAACCTAGCTACAAGCAAGATATATATGCATATAGGTATATAGGTACATATATATAGGGGTTTAGGGTTTAGGTTAAATCCTATATATATATATATATATATATATATATACCCTAATTCCGTAGGATCTGCGCGCAACCATGCATCCTATATATATATATATATATATATTTATATTTATATTTATATTTATATTTATACTTATATTTATATTTATATTTATATTTATATTTATATTTATATTTATATTTATATTTATATTTATATTTATATTTATAATGTTAGAATGTGAGCAACACGCATATACGAAAGAATGTCAGAGCAAGTAATACGGCCCAGGAGGGGCCGGGCGCTTTGCTGACTTCAACATATAATACACACATAAATATATATAGATATATCTACATGTACATATATACATATAAATGTACATATACACATATACATATGTGTGTATATGTATATATATGTATATATATATTTGTGTGTGTGCATTTTACAGAGTTTGCTATGTACTTGGCAAAGGTCACCAAATAAATTGTAGTTGGTTGCAATTAATAATTCGCATTTGTATTGTACTTCAGCAGCAGGCGTAACTGACCACGATATTACCTTCCATCCATGTCGATTGTCCATGCAGGAAAGGGTGTCAGTATGTACATGATGCACTACCAACCGGGCTGCTGGCCTTTGCGCCTACACATAACACCGCCAATATACTTCCTTGCCCATTTTGAGTTCATGTTTGAGGACGCAATAGGGGTGGGTGCTTGAGAGTATGTACGTGAGGGATAAGCGAGGCAGGCCTCTCGTTGTATAGATTAATAGGTAGGTATGGAGATAGAGAGATAAATAGAGAGAGAGATAAATAGATAGAGAGATAGAGAGATAAATACATAGAGAGATAGAGAGATAGAGAGATAAATACATAGAGAGATAGAGAGATAAATAGATAGAGAGATAGATCGATGGAGAGGTACAGAGATACAAAGATAGAGAGAGAGAGAGAGGGTTGGCAACCTGCTGTCAGATCTTGCATCGTGTATATGCGTGCCACTACATAGGGTTTAAGGGTTTAGGGTTTTAGGAGTTAAACCCTAAACCGCAAAACCCTAAGGTTTACATAGGCTGGTATCGTATGCAGATAGTGGCTTTGTAGACCTATGAACGTACATACCATCCTGATGTCGTCAGCACATACAGTCCAGCGACTGTAGTAGTTGAGAGCAGCCAAGTGTTGTATATGATACCCAAGGAAGGGTGGCATCGAAAGATACCGGTAGTTGTGCCAGGGCCCGTTTATATAGTATCGCAGACCAGGTCGTACTTGAGATGCCATAGGGCCTTGAATCGGGCGTGACCTTCAGAAGTCCACCACTACAACCGGAAAATCAGTGAACGAGGAAGCAGGTACCACCTTTTACCATTCAGTCGGTAAAAGGCCCAGTCCATACAGGTTATGGACTACCGACAAGCTTGGTGATTCGGGAGCGTGGTTACTATTGGTGGTTGGCAACTGAGGCCAAATCCATAATCCTGATTCGCGATGGGAAAATATGAAACGTTTGAACTGGTAGTTAATTACATCATGATTATTAATAATAAACAGATTATTACTATCTCTTAATCAGTTACTGAAAATTGCATTAAGGGTACAACACAAAGGCCTCTCGAAGGCTGCTGACAGGGTGCCTCTGCATCTTGATATTGTGCTGGTGTGTGCCGTACATGTACGACAATGAAGTATGCAAGCCGGTATAATAAAGACAACTGAATGGTTGAAACAGTCCAGAGAACAACGGACGGAAATCGATATAAAGGAGAATTTATATGTGTTAAAATATGTGTATACACATGTATACGGGATCGATCTATCGATTGCTCCCTTTGTTGATCACCATTTGCAGGAAGCAACCAACCAGCAGCAGCAGCAGCAGGCCGCCAGACTGGAGACCAAGTGGATTCTATCTCTTGGGGCTATCAATGTGACACATAAAATACTGCTGTCCAGCTTCCTAGGGATCTTCAAGCAGGACACTGCCAGCATGCTGCAGCTGGTGCTCCTGTGTCTGCTACAAGCTGCGGTGTTGACTTACTTGATGGTATATAGGCCATACATTGAGAGACAGAGGCAGCTTATGGAGCTGGTGGCCCACGGCCTGGAAATGATGTTGTTCGTCTGCGCTGCCGCGCTGGTGAAGTCCAGACCAAACAACCACGCACCAAGTACCTACTTCATGATTGGTGAGCTAGTTCGATATATAGCAAGTTATTACCACACTGCTGGTATACAGATATCTTTATCAATATGTACATATTGACATAGATAAACATACAAATGTTAAAATCGTCATATTAATATTACTTGCGTCCTTATTAGTGCGTGTACATACATACATATATGTGTGTAGGATAGGGGGGTACATCACCCGTGGCCACTAACCTGGCAGTCCCTACCTTCCCCGGTGTTTCGGGGCACCCTAATCCAATCTCCCATGCCGACTTCTCCGAAATCAGTGGTTTTCCCAGGTTCAGCACCCACCACCAGCATCCAGCGGAATCTGCCGAATCAGCTAAGGCGTCAACTCCGCTACTGGTCAGCTCGAAGGTCACTTTTATTGGGGTCGTCACCGTCCATCGACATGGGGGCACCCTGCCCTTAACTTTAGGATCTGGCCCGCTCTCGGTCGGGGTAGAACCTGGAATTCCAGGGGCATATTAGTCGTGCTATAACAGTCGTGCCTCAACACCATGTATATCTTATACATGTATATGTTTTATATCAATACATACATACATAAACGATAAGGGTACTGGGAGGTTTATGTATTAAGTATTGACATAACCTGTTAGGGTATGTGTTTGACGATACGACGTACAGGATTTCATGCATACAAATACATGTGTGCATGAGGGATATATAAGGGGGGTTTGCTTCACCCGTGGCCACTACTACCTGTCAGTGCCTACCTTCCCCTGTGTTTCGTTCACTCATGTTGAGTTCCCTGAATTCGATAATATACCCACCGATGGTTCAGCACCCGGCCACCGCCAGCATCCAGTAGAATCTGCCGGATTAGCGGCGGCCTCAACTCTACTCCTGGTCAGCTCGCAGGCCACTATAACCGGTATCCTCCCCGTCGATCAACATCGGGGGCACATCCACCCTCTGATATGAAAGGAAAGTTATTGGGCATAACGTGTGTTCTTTCTAGCCCATACAGGTGGTTGGTTGCATCTGCAACCCTGCAAGCTAATCCAAGTGGTCCTTGACCTTACTATTGCCACTCCCTTCTAACGTACATTATCACCTTGTTCAATTCCCATTTGCAGGATGCTTTCTCCTTACGTCGCTGGTGGTAGTCTCCTACCAAACTGCGTCCATGTTCCGTAACGCAAAGGCGCTCTTCAACTCGTTTATGTCAAACCTATGGAACTCGGATAAATTTCAAGCTTGGCGCTCAAGGAAAACATCGGCAGAGCACAATGTTTTGGGCCGACTGCTGCGCCGTCTTTCGAACAAGTACCACCACGTATGATAGAGAATAGATAGATTATAGGTGGATGGAGCTCAATGCATACTTGAAGAAGGTAGCACCTCCCCATTGATCATCATGCATCCGACGACCCACGCACGCAAAATCGACCTGTTATGTTGTCTGTCTGTCTGTCTGTCTACCTGTCTGTCTGCGTGTCTGCAGATCGATACGCATGATGAAAGCATGATCTAGGACGAAGTAATGCGTTTGGTGCCGCGTATGCGTACGGATGATGACTCTTTCCTGCTTATCATGGCTTTATACAGGCATGTCCAGCAGCAGGATAAAGAAGCTCAATCAAGCAGCCTCTATTGTAGCTAGGCAGCAGGACCTACAACCCTGCCTTGCGAGGATAGGACAGTATCAATCAGTTATTTAGTCGTGCGTAATACGTGAATCAATAAGTGTGCATGTATGTACGGGAAGGCGCGTTTACCAATGGGTGCTAGTTTTGGCAGGCCGCTATCCAGCTGAATTATTAGGCGACGCACGTACGTACGCCATCTGGCAGCCCGGGTTTTGCATATGCCGGTCAGGCAGGGTCGTCGCCTGCTGGCTGGGTGTGTCGTAATACCACTACCTGCCGAAACTAAGTGAGAACCATCCAGCAAGCCATGCGGATATGATGCATGCATAAAATAAAGCAAGTGAAGTAACATGTACGTATGCGCTTGATGAACATCGCACGTCAGAAGTGTCGTCGGTCGGTTGGTACAGCACAGAACTGCAGCTGCAGTCAAGAAGCTTACTACTACTGCTAGCTTTTCCTTTCTGCGAGCTTGACTAAGTCCCTCGCTCCCCTCGCTCTCAAGCTTTTTTTGATCACTCAACCACCATGCATCTATCACCGGCAGAGGAGATGGCCATCCCCTGATCACCACCTGATGGAGCGAAATTCTTCCATCTGGCGTCACCTACCCCTGCTGCTCTATCTGCGTAATGATGAGTGATAGTTTGAAAGCGGTATATGTGACAGTGCTTATGGACATACAGCTCCTGCGCTCGCTTGCTTGCTTCAGATGGTGATGATAGACACCGGGTGCTTTCGGCTTATAATTAGCTTGTGTTCTCCTAGGTCCATTTTATAGACTGGCCACGTTTTTTCATTGCGACTAATTGTATGTCGTCGTGTGTGCAACATACCTAATTCCAACGCCTGGTTTCCTGCCGTCCTTGATTTTGCGGAGAGTAGCGGCACGTAAACATTCCAGTACGCCAGAAAGCTAATGATGAGATGCCGCCGACGCCGTAATGGGATGCGTGCGTGCTGCATACCTACGATATACGTTCCTGGTGAGTATACATCATGCAATAAGTATGCATGCATCCAGGAACGAACCCATTACATACGCACGGCAGGTTAATACGCGTTGTTATTGACAGATTCACCAGCAGAGCCATACCTGTCTGTCCGCCTGCTGCCTGTCTGTCTGTACGTATTTACGAGATTAGCTGCCGTTCCCGGACGGGATATAAGCCCGAAAGCGAGCATAACATCATTCAACACAACCGCCTTTTTGCACCATCACATATCAGCTACATACGTAACGTTATTGGTCAACAGATCCATAATGCCGACACCGCTGCCGTTACATAGTTTTCACCTCTGCATGCCAATCAATCCAGCGCTCTGCAGTTAGCTGGTGCGTGTCCAAACAACCCCCTGCCTACGTGCTGGTACTGGTACTGGGTCCGAAAGCCATGAATGTTGATCTTCGCCGCCTCGGTATATACGACAGATCGAAACGCACGCATGGCAGCAGCCAAATTCGAATGTACGGTAGCCAGCCCCCGAAGCACAGGATAGCAGGGGACATACATTAGACATGGATACGTATCACTAATAACAAAGAAGAAGACCACCCATGCATCAAATCACAACACACCTGCCACGACATTCACCTGTCGACTGCTGAACAGCGATACTGAACAGCAGAGTACCTTAAGCTAGCTAACATCCACCAGCCAGCCAGCCGGCGTTCGTTCTCCAAAATGTGCATTACGCTTCTCTACTGTTCCTGCCTAGCTCTTCCCACCACCGCTCTCTCCCGCCTAATCCGTCGCAGTTCAGTATGAGGCAAGCCGCATCCCGTGTCTCCAGTTGGTCCTTCGATAAGGAAGGCTACACACACACACACACACACACACACATACACGCACTGTGCAGACACCTTGCGTGCTTACTTGCTGCGACAAACGCACAAGAGAGCTGCCTGACAATCAAGGCGTGCACATAGACGTGTATTTATGCGGGACTACGCTACGTACACACAATCCGATAACCCTGGGATGGCACATCACCATCATGGCTCCGCCCTTGCCCGGACAGCAGCGGCACATACACGTACGTACACATGCAGTAGTGGGCGCAAGTTAATCAAGGGTAGGAAAAATTGAACAACTGTGTAGTTGCGAAGAAGACAGCAACATGAGACACATAGATGGCTGCCTG